>JAKTSU010000008.1:0-40000 GCA_030580395.1 Myxozyma nipponensis
GTTGTTGTTGTTGTTGTTGTTGTTGTTGTTGTTGTTGTTGTTGTTGTTGTTGTTGAAAGAGATCAAACCAGATATGGCGTTTAAAGACTACTGCTAATAGTCGTTGAGAGAGGGTCTTGGTTTTATTGAGAACTATCTTTTCGTTTTGTTCTTTTCGTCTGTACATAGTTACGACTGCGTTTTTTTATACTATGTGTATGCGCTAGTTAATATTGTTTTTAATGATCAATGCATTCATTAATGTATCCATAACACACAGACGCCTCTTCCAAATTGCTTCCAAATTGCAAACAAATGATTTTCTTTCCAAAACAAAAATAAATGTGGTCCAAAATTGGAGTCTAAACTTTCAGTGAGTCGAGATACTCGCGCACGATTGCTTCGCACTCGTCTCCCACGTCATCACCGATACGCCACATCCTTAGGCGGATACCATTGGGTAGCATCATGCGGGCCCTGGCCACCCGTCTTTTCCACATCTCGAATTTTTTGTCCTCGGGAGCGGTCTCCTTGTTGGCAGCAGCCATGGCGCCTAGGCCGATGCAAGCACGATACGCATAAGACGCAATATCAGACGCATGCTCTCTCTTGTCATCTGCTCCTCCAAAGCCATTAACTCCAGGAGCACCTTGTCCACCGATATTTGCCGGTCGCTGGGGTAATGGAGGCGGCTTTGAGACACCCACAGCTGGAGTCGATGAACTCTCTGCGGGCTTGATACTCTGATAGTTTTGGCTTGTATGCGGCTGTTGGTGGGACGATGGAGCGCCGGGACCAGAACTAGCCGACAAAACATGCTTGGGGGGCTGCTTCATTAGCAGTCTCTGCTGCTCTGTCCTGATCGACATGTAGCCTCCGTTCTCGGGTGAAGTACCGGGTTCATCAAACGTAGACGAAAATGCTGCCAATCTTTGTGCAAGCGGAGAAACCGTAGATCCTGCAGATGACGATAGCATATCAACGTCAGCAGCACGAGGCGTGGGTTGATAGATGATTGACTGTGCTTTGAGGCTTTCCGGCTTTTCCGGAACCTTACGTGCTTCCTTAATTTCGTCGTCAGCATGATCAGGTTCCGGTGATGACGACCATTCTGTTGACGTAGGTTGTGGTGCGGTTGTACAAATTTTACCCCCTCTGAGATTAGCCGGCTTTGGCATCAGTGGAGGCGGAGAATGCGGACGGTTGTAGTACTTGGTTTCGTCTGGTTTGGGGCCACAGCACCAATCACGCTTGTCGACCAATAGGTCGTCAATCTCGTCCGGTCTGGGCACAGAACTGGTAAAAAATCCGTTGAGTTCAGAGAAAGTACAAAAATCATCATCGTCGGAGCATGTGGTGGTCACATCGCGGATATAGATTGCAAGCACTTGGTCTGGAAACTGGCAGGCCAGATTAACATAGGCTTCAAGATCCATTTCACCTGAATCGCCAACAAGAACGAATTTGCGATGGGGGAAATCAACCAAAATTGATTCCAGGTTAAACCTTTTGCGCTCAACAGCGGGTTCCAATAATCCGTACAAAAACCCATTGTAGTGCTTTAAATGCATAGAACCAGACGGTAGTCCTGCCTTACGTAAGAACTTAGAAATTGAAGGGTACAGTTGCCAAGGAGAGTTAGAGACATAGTGGATGAATACCCCTAGTTCATCAAGCCGTTGAAACCACTTTGAGACACCCTTTATCTCTAGCTCTGAATAGTCTTTGACAAAAACATTTCTAAAGATTCCTTTCTTGGCACCTAATTTAAGCGTAAGCTAGAGAATATAAATGAAACGTATTGTTTACGCACCTGTAATTCCCGTATGTTTCACAGTATCGTCAATGTCGCTAATCAAACTGACACCGTATTGCTCGACAACTTTCACTTCTTCGACCGCGATCAGGTCATCTCCGCATTCGACACATGCAATCGACGGCTCATATGTGAGTCGCAGCCGAACACCGAAATGACCACTATCGGTCGTAACGACACTGTAAGTAGAATACTCTTCTGTGTCTGTAGAACCAGCATGTATAATGACTTCCGCATGGGATATTGGCCGAGATATGAATGGCGCTAGGCGTTCTTGTAGCGACTTCTCCGCGTTGTACATTGACGAAAATGAAATCAACTTTGGACGAGGAGGAAGGGGAGGTGGTGCCTGCTTCTGCTGTGGTGGTAATTGTGGCCGGGTTGTCTTGGGTATCTCCCTCAAAGCTGGTCTTGTAGAGGTAGGAGTGGGAGGAGAGCTTGGGGTCATCGAAAAGGACCGTGTCAGGTTGAAGGTAGACGTATTGTGGCCCAAGACAGGAAAGTACGAAGTCATGCCATCTGCAATTGGGGAAGATGATAGAGGAGCATTGTTTGCGTTGGCTGCTACCACTTCACTGTTGTGACCCATTATCGAGGTACCAGGGCTAGCCCGGCTCGAGCCATAAATCGATTTGGTACGTTTGACATCGATTGCACTTGGCACGTGAGACAATGTCCTTGAAGGTGTTTTGTTATTTGCATCTGAATTTGTACGCTTTACCACCAAAGTCTCATGGTGATTGTCGATAACTAAATCATCGGAACCATCAGAGTCATCGTCCGAGTCAGAGTCAGAAGAAAAGTCGATGTTTCTGGCGCTGGCGGTATTCAAAAGAGGCTGTCGCTCTCCACCAAATGCAGGTTGAAAGGTACTGTTTTCGGGCATTAAACCCCGTCTTGCTTGCATTGTGGATGAATACATGTCGCGACGAGGTGACGTGCCAGGAGACCCGTATCTTATAGCGCTAGGTGAAAAAGATCGTCCTCCGACCGGGTCACCCCGCGGAGACGGAATATTCATGGCAGCTGTAGACGAAGTAGGGGATTCTGCCCTGAATCTGCTGTTGTTGTAGCCGGCCATGGATCCTCTTCGAGACGACGGGGAGCTTCCGCTCTGACCTTGAGTAAGCACGGAACTGACGCTAATGGATGAGGGATTTTTGGGGATTTGCATCGAGCTGGAGGGAGATGAGCTCAGTTTGGACTGACTGATGTATTCCGACCCACCCGCGCTGCTCTCGGCCGCTGCGTTGTTCGCTGTTTGTACAGCCTCGGGAGCAGGAACCCCCACAAGCTGGCGCACCACGCTAGTAAACAGCTTGTTTTTCCTATTTTGGGCACCAGCAGCGTAGACCCATCCTCTGATGTCAATTTCCACCATGCCGTTCTCGAGTCTGCGAGCGTATGAAGGGAACATCACCAACCGCTCACCGTTCTTGTCCAATGTTTGAGGAGCATTCGAAGAGCTCTTTGCGGTCTGTGAGGTCAGGTCACTGTTTGAAGATCGAGTTGACTCTGCTGTCTGTTGGGCCCTAGCGAACGAAGTGAACGACGTCGACGACAAAAGCCGAGAAAACTGTCGGCCGCCGTTCCTGTCGGTTTTGCTGGCTCCAGCTCTCTGCCCATCCTTCGAGCGTTGATTCAATAGCTGCTGGCGCTGGACACCAAGAAGGTCGTGATACTGGTCAAACTGCTCCTTCTTCTGTTGGAGGTATCGAGCAACTTTTTCGCGTTTCGAAGGCGGTGGGTCGATAGGGACCACCGCCTGCAGTCCAGTCTGCGGGGCCGAGTTGAAGAACGACATTCCAGAGGTCGCAACAAACTACAGATTCACCGGTTGGCCTTCTGTAAATAACTTTTGCGCTCCACCAGCCGTAGCCGTGTGTGTGTAATAAAGTCTAGAACGACAAAGGTGGCCTTGTGAAAATCAAAGTCAGCAAGCACGGTGCCGGTTTCAAGATATCAGAGCCTCTGCGCACTCTTTCGTTACCACTCTCGCCCATCGTCTATCTCGTCTCGTGTCATGAAAATCAAGCCAGGTTTGGCCCGCCGCCGGGCTGGGTCTGTGGCGCGGGCGGCGTTGAGCGGCTCAGCCAATTCCACTGCTAGGGTCTGGGTCTATAGTGGCGGTGTTGACTATAGTGGAGAGGTTGGCCTGGCTGACGACCGAGAGCGGCTACGTATCGGTCGACATGACGAGGGCATACGAACGGCAGACGAAACATACAATATATACGGCCTATGCACTGCACGTGTCACGGAGTAAGAGCAAAATTGGCTTTTAATGCCACAGTGGCGCTTGCAAGTGGTCACGGTCACCAGTCACGGCTTGAATCGGGGTTTGGCTGACATGAATCCTGCTATCTAATATGTTCGCATATGCTATTGTGACGTCTACGTCGGTGGTGAATACGACTTCTGTCGTCAATTGATCCAGTCTATGACTTTTTGAGCGACCTCTTCGCTGTTCTGCACGCAGAATGAATGGGTGATCAGCTCATCCTCTTTTGAAATTTCAAACTTGACATTTGGCCTGTCAGAATGCGAGTGCAAAAGCTCTGCCCTCGTGTGCGACCCGACCCAGTGGTCCTGTGTTGTTCAGTTAGTAGCTAATTCGCGGTTCTAATTATCACAAAGCGTCTTTACCGTATCTGCAAAATACCCAATCACACGTCCGGGGTTGCCTTTGCTATCGTGTAGAGAACCCCATCGGCCCTCCCAAAACAGTGAGAGAACCTCTTCTGATTCTTCCTTCACGTGCTCCATTTCCATGGCCCCTAGAGATACGCACTGGTGTACGACCGACGGTGAACTGATCAATCGTTTGGTTGCTTCCAGGGCATGATCGGGAGGAGATCTCATGACGGTGGAGATGGCGATGTTGGTTACTCTATCCGGTAGATATTTGGTTGCATAATACGCAAAATTTTCGGCATAGTCGGCTAGTTTAGGTAGATATTTGAGAGCTTTGCGGAATCGAACTCCATTGGCGCTCTCGCCAAGGTCTTTCACTGTTGGAAAAAGTAAAATCGAGGCACTGACGTTAATCTTCCACTGTTTTTTTGTGATTCTCGACAAAAGATGCTGAATCATCCAACATCCGATGCTGTGGCCAATTATTATGACATCCTTGTTCTTTCCTGGCTCGCCTAAGTATGCGTACTTCATGGCCGTTTGTTCTAGCACCTGAAGCTTGTGTTCGACTTGATCCTCTAGATCGTAGATTTTTCGGGTTTCTGTGGTGCTTTCACCAAACTCTGTATCGCATCCTGCCTGCGATAAACATACTAACCGCCGTCCTGGAAGACCTTTACGCAAACTTTTGAGAAAGGGGACGTAGTATTGCGGAAGTCCCGGGTTTCCCGGAATCAGGAACACCATCCCAGTCTCTTCGCGATGTGTGTCGTCCAGTAAAGGTGGCATATCGTAGATGGTACTTGGGTATGCATTGTCGCATTTCCTTAGTATGAAATGGTTTTCCATGCTTATGAATTAATCCAACCACTTGCGTCGGTCGTCTTGAACAACAATTAGCAAGGGAATTAGCGAGAAGATACTAAGCGTGTTATCAGCTAGGAGTCTGGGAATAATTAATCCCGGGAAATGCGCGGTCAAGCCAGTAGTAGTTCGAAAGCAAGCATTACCCCGTACGCACGTTATGTCGAGTGATATCGAAAATGAGGTTGGCACTACAGGACATGCCAATCACGAACACAGTCAGACTGACAAGCAGGATGTTAAAAAGGCAGTTCCCAAGTTCTCTAGCTTCAAGGCGTCGGCTATAACAAAGCCACAGAGGTCTAGCGTAACAGATCATGCTCGCCGAGATCACGACAGAGGGCGAACACAGAGCCATCACAATTCGCATAGGTCTGATCGCCATGGTCATAGAGACGAGCTGCACTACAGTAGTTGCAAAACTCCACGTCGTGAATCTGGATCAAAATCAAGTCATCACAGACCTCTAGACGACAGAAGTCCAACCCATAGCCAGGAACGTGCCACTGAAAGCAATACATCATCAAGTCTATTCACGTACGACACGCACCGAAACATAGAAAACCTACGGTACGAACGACCATACAAGTACCAAGTACCGAGTTTCAATCGATTCGGCCGAGGGTTTGTGCTAGGCCTTGGTAGAGAGTTTAAAATAGTCTCGGCGCCAGATGATTCTAGTATTAAACTACAGGAAACCTTCATACAAGCAGACCAGAAAATACGACGGGGATGGAAGATAGCGTCATCTACACGTAAGCTAAAACTGGATGACTTTCCTCCTGCCAGTACAGGTGAAGACTATATGCCATTCTCACGTAAAGTAAGGCGCCCCATGGATCACGAGAATGTCACGACGCCATATGTGTTTGACAACGAAGCAACAGACACCGACTCTGATGAGATCTCAGACACAGATACAACTGAAGACACGAGCAAGAACAGGCAGATTGCTGATCTTTCACGCGAACTGGCCGTCAATCCTGCTCAAGAAGAGAAGTGGGAGAACCTGGCAACTCTTTTGTCAGAAACGAATCCCAATGCAACGGAAGCTGGTCGGTATGAAATTGCAATATCTGTGTACGAAAGGGCCATGGCGGCCCTTCCTGGGAACATTCAATTCATCACAAAGTATCTATCACTGTACGACATATTGAATGGACACTATCAAACAGCGAAACTATGGAAATCATATATTGAAAAGTTTCCCACTAGCTCCGAACTATTGCTGAAGCACGTGGAATTTTGTGTCCGAGATGCATCTGCGTTTGATTTCGACCGCATAGTGAACACCATGGCGTTAGATCGAGTCAAGACGATGGCAAGAAAAGATAGGTCGTGCGAGCACTCGCTGCTAGTTCTTATCTCATACTCGCTCAAGGTGATGTACGAGGCAGGGTACAATGAGTGGGCCATCGCAATTCTTCAAGGATTGTTAGAGCTTAATTTTGGGTCGAAAGTCAGACATGACTTGTCTAGTCTCAAAGACTTCTGGGTCGAAGAGTCTCCGAGATTAGGAGACACAGCCACCAACAGTGAGACGAATGTCGCCCAAGACAGTGGTGACTGGTATGATCGAGAGATTTCTAGCTCCAAGAACTGTTTTCCTCGTCGACTATCGTCAAAGTCAGAAGATCCATTTAGCATTATTTTATGGGAAGATATCGAGACATACATGTTTGAATTTCATGACAATTACCGGAACGAACTAATGTGGGCAACCTTGAAGTTTTGTGGATTGGAAGTACCAAGAAGAGACGAGTTTTACTTTCTAGAGAAATGGCGGTTCGAATCCAATATAGCTGGTGTCTCCGGAGGTTCTAGCGCGACAGTCAATCGCTCACTGATCATAGCCATTATAGAGCTGGCAATTGATTCGATCGACGATCCAGATATTGTGTCTTGGTGTTTTGACTGGGCTTTAAAAAATATTACAGACGACGGCAAGTTTGCACGTAAAGTTTTGAAAAAGAGACAGTCCGATCTGTATTTATGGAATGCGTATGCAAAGTATGCATGGGAAAGCCAGGGACAGGAAAGGGGCGTGGACGTGTTTGACGCATCGATCAAGAATTTTTCGTCTAGAAATGACTGTGCTGTACTCTGGCAGACATGGCTTGAGCTCTTGCTATTCAGTAGCGATACAAATGGCTGTAGAGATCTGCTATGTAAATTTCTCGACGCTACATCTGGCCGTCTAGCATCGCAAGCTGATAATTTGGCCGGGTTTGAGTTGGATCTCAGGAACATATGTGGCAGATATTTGTCGAGCGGAGAATCAGGTCTGGCAGTGACTTACGCTAAAATTCTCGCCATACTGTTATCTATGAACCAAAATATTGAAACGATGGTTGACGCATGGCAGAGCTTTTTAGACAATTCGAGTATTTCGAGTATTGAGAGCAACTACAGAGAAGAGATTTGCCTTTTCGTTGCTAGGCTAATGATACATAATGCCGAGCATTGCGCGATTTATAAAGTGGCGACGTTGCGAAAATACATTGGCCAATGCATAGATGAGTTTCCAGCCAACGTGCACTTTCTTGAAATGTATGCTCGCAATGAGACTCGATACAAAGTACAAGGAAACGTAAACAGAATACTCAGCGAGAAAGTGCTCCGCAAGGCGCCAATATCTGTTTGGAGCTTTGCAATCAATTATCAGATTCAAAATGGATTCGTACACAGAGCAAGAGCATACTTCAATAAGGCTGTCATAGCGGAACAAACCAGGTCCAACGTTTCTCGTTGGATTGCATTTATGGATTTCGAGCTCGAATACGGCAAGCCGCTGATGGCCAAGGCTCTCTACTACAGGGCAATTGCAGACTGTCCCTGGAGTAAAGGTAAGTTCTATTCTAGCTAAGATCCGACAGAGGCGATACTGATAACTCGTAGATTTGCTCTTGCAGGCTTTTGGTAGGTTGAGAGACCAATTTTCACAATCAGAGCTACGCGAAGTCACGAACGTAATGATGGATCGTGGCCTTCACATTCGCAACGAAATACAAGTTGCTGAAGTCGTTGACGATGATGTCGACTTAGGTCTTCCATCAGACCCGCCGTCGCCATCGGAGGAAGATTGAATGAAGCCGCTTTCGTTATGAATCTAGCTATCGACTTATCTCAGTCGAACAAATATAGTCTCGATTTCACTTCCTCTACCGTCCATCTGAGAGCCTCATCTAAATTTTCACCAGTATAAGCGCTAGCCAGCAAGACGTTGATGTTATGATTTTCGATTGATTCAACTTGAAGTTTCTGATACTTAGTATTGCTCCAGCCTGATAAGAAAAAAATGTAAAGAAACCTGGGTAAAAGCATACCTCTTTTACAAGCCTGAGCACAGCTTGCTGGGTATCGTGACTTGGAATGGCATCAATTTTGTTAACAAGAATGAGAACGCCTGCTCCCACGAGCCTGTCCTCATCTAGTACATTAAACAGTTCTGAACGGCAGTCATCTAGACGGTCCAAAGCCGTGGCATCAACTATCCAGATTATAGCATCTGTTTTCTCAAAGTAGTTCCGCCAAAATGGTCGTAGAGACGACTGACCACCAATGTCCCCTAAAAGATCAGAATACAAAAGGCACACGGTAGCATCCTTGCGCATCTAATCCTCACATATATTAAGCGTATATCTTAAAAAGCAATAGTGTTAGTCCAGTAACAACGTAATCATATATTATGCGTACCCGCTATAAGTTACAGTCTTGATGTTAAATCCCAGAGTGGGACTTACACTCTTGACATCTTCTTTGAGCAAACACTTTACAACCGAAGTTTTCCCAGCATTGTCGAGTCCGCTGTATTTGCGTCAGCGCCTTGTGATACCAAACTAGATATATGCTATACATACAGCATAAGTACCCGTATCTGTTTGTCTTTCAGCCGTTGCTTCCTCAACGTCGACAAAAGTCCCATGTTGGCGCCAGCCTGATGGACTAGAAATAGTAGCTCTATAGCTAATAACTAATCACAGATCCGAGTAGGTCCCTTGCACACTTCACCGTAGGTATTTTGGTTTGCCGTCGTCGACCTGACGACAGAGATGCTGAGCCGACGCGACCCCAATCGTGCGGATTCGAAGACGCGTAGAACCGACCAGACGGAAGCGCAGTTTGGCCTCGGGCTACAACTAACACAGGAGGCAGGCTACAAACTATTTTGGCGCTGATGACGACGGCAGACCAAAAAACCTGCAGCTCCATATAAATTATACTGCAGCGTACTTTTTCGCATATATTGTTATATGTATTGTAAATGAAAATTATATATTTCGGTCATCGTTCCACGCACGGCGCGCTTAGAAGATGGAAATGGTTTGCCTTGAAGGCTGTCGTCGCGTGGTTCGAACCGTTTCGTCAATCTAGTCCAGAGGTGTAACTTAGAAGCCGCCGACATGTTACTGCCGTGTATGCAAAGACACGAGCACACTGGGAGGGCAGCTGCTGTCTGCCTGATTGGTTGGTTCTTGGCCGATATATATTTCTTTTTGCCAATGCTACTACCCACGTGGGCTTAAGACTACGTCATATAGTACTGCACCTCATTTTGTCTCGCTTTCTTCGTCAAGAGACAGTAGGTTTGTCGTTTTCAAGACGCGCGCCGATTGTTGCTCGCTATCATCATCGCCCAGGTATGATTGATATCGTGTTGTCTTTCCCAGCCGGCGAACGTATAGTACGACTTTTTGTCCCTGCTATCTCGATGTTATTGTCGGGCGTGCAGCAAGCGCCTCACCCGGTGGGTTGCGTGTTGGGAGGTTATTCTTTTTCCGGGCGTGCACAAAATATGTAATTTATCTGCCGAGCTTCGGCCCACAGGTTCTGTCAGCACTCATGACAACAGTTTTTGGTCATTTGCTATTGTTACAGTCTGCAAACAAGTCACATTTACCGTGACATAACTATTTTGTGGAAAAAAAATGGCCACAGTCGACGACGTGTCCGCATTCGCGGTGTCCGGCAGGCTACATTCAACCTGGGCCCAGACCTTCTTCTGTAGGCCAGAGCTGTTTCTTCAGCCAGGCTCCATCGAAGATCTGCAAGTCGTCTTGCGCAGTGCACATCGACTCAGACGGACTATCACCGTCATTGGCTCGGGCCATTCGCCGTCGGACATCACCATGTCGAGTCAGTGGGTGATCAACATCGACAAGCTCGATAAGGTACTGTCGTTCGCGGCTCACGTTTCAGGCATGTACACCGACGTCAGAGTCGAAGCTGGCATTCGGATATACAAACTGAATGAAGTACTTGCCTCTCGTGGTCTTGCATTGCAAAATTTAGGCTCAATTTCGGAACAGAGCATTGCTGGCATCATCTCTACTGGAACTCATGGCTCGTCGGCGTATCACGGGCTCGTGTCCCAACAGATTGTCGACCTCACCATCCTGCTCGCGAATGGAGAACTTGTGACCGTCTCGTCAGTGCAGCAGCCTGACTTGTTCCGAGCAGCCCAGCTTTCTCTAGGAAAGCTAGGTATAATCACGCACGTTACCATTCGCGTAGTGCCCTCGTTCACTATTCACTCGCGACAAGAAATCATTGGGTTTGACCGGCTGCTATCCGAATGGCCTACGCTTTGGACGTCGGCTGAGTATATACGCGTGTGGTGGTTTCCTTACTCACGACGATGCATATTGTGGCGAGCCAACAAATCGCACAAACAGCTATCAGCTCCAAGATACAGTTTTTATGGAACACGGATTGGCCGTCTGCTGTACGAGTCACTGTTGTGGTTCGCCACTAAAATATATCCGGAATCAATGCCCGCAGTTGAACGATGGGTTTTCAGAAATCAGTATGGCTGGGACGAGACTTACGGAACTGGTGGAACCGAGGCGATCCAAGGGTCTGTCGAAGGACTTAATATGGACTGCTTGTTTCATCAGTTTGTCAATGAATGGGCACTGTCCATGTCAGATGGAGTCAGCATTCTCAAAGACGTGGAGCGAATGGTTCTGAATGCTGCTGACAAGCATGATTACTATGTCCATGCGCCCATCGAGGTTCGTGCATCAAATTGTTCGTACCCAAAAACCGAGGTTTCACCATTTGACATCGTTGAAAAATGCTCCGGAATAGGTCCAGTACCGGGCAACACTCTCAGGCCATTGCTGGACTATGCCCCTCAGGCACCTTACGCAGAGCACCAGATTACAGTTGAAAATCTTGTGCTTTATCTGAATGCTACTATGTATCGACCGTTCGGTAATGATCCTCCGATTGGACAATGGTACAAAGAGTTTGAGGAAGTCATGGTAGCATACGGCGGAAGACCTCACTGGGCTAAGAACTTTATCGGATTACCATCCAAGGGAGAAGACGTTGTGTCCAAACAAGATGGCGAAATGGTAGGACTGCGATCAGTTTTTGAAAAGTGGTACGGTGAAGATGGCCAAATGTTCAAAGCGCTCCGGGAAAAGCTCGATCCTGACGGAATGTTCCTAGGAGGCAAGGATTGGGCAGTGCGGAACGGAATTGTTGATTAATGGTATTGTAGATACGTTTAAAATTTTTTTTTTTCCTTAAAGGTTTCTTAGTTTGCTATTATATGGTAATAAGATGCTCTGATTAGGATTATTGAAGCCTAGTAGTATTACGCCGTCAGTTTTGACTACCGCAGAATCAACAGTCGTTTAGACACTTTGGACTGGATGACGACGACTCCTGAATTGAATGTGATGGCGATCTTTCTGTAAACGCGCCCCTGACGCACGACGGTATACTGCCTCGGCACAGATTTATGTGCTACCAAGAACAGCTGTAGCTTCACCGGTGCAAACATACATGCAAGTGTATTGCAAATTTCTAAAAACCGTTTGTGCTCGAATGGTATAGTTCGCACAGCCCACTGATGACGACAGCCTGCTCCGTGCTTGGTACTACTAATCCCTCACAAACGGCGTGTATCACGTGATATTTGATTGGTCTAAAAAGGTTTCGTTCCCTGAGTCAATTGCTAATATTCAATAAACCAAGTCAGTTCAAGTTGTATACACTACTCCATAAACTTATCTATTGAATATTCTAGCAAATGACGTAATAGAATGAATTCTGTTCCTACTCAGATGCAGACGATTAGCTCACAGTTCGCTCGCTACGAAGTCACATGGTTTACGTCGACGATAGTTCTCAACACGATTGAATACTACTGGTTAGAGACCCATACATCATCAACCAGACTCATTGATGAACAGGCTGTTCGCTTCTACTTTTGCGTCGGTCGAAGTCTCCAGCTATCTCCAGTCCTTGGGATAGGAAGCCTAATTCCGCTAATGAGGAGCATTTGTCGTTCGAACTAAGGCAAGCTAGGCTAATATAGCAAGCTTATTTTCTCGAGCAAACAACATCCGTAGACGCGGTCTCCAATTCATAACCCACCATAAATGCTATCCAGTGCTGTTGTAATCACATTTTCACGTCCTTAAAGAGGGACCAGATTTCACCGGCAGCACCGCCACGCGCCTTTGTACTGGGTAATTCTCCGATTGCCCACGGTAACTTAACTCAGTTCTAAATTTTTTTTTTTTTTAATTACCTTTCACCGCTACTGGCTTCCCCACGAGTGCATTTCTCCTGCTTTAGACGTCAGTTATTCTTTGTAGGCTGATTTAAGCAACAACAGTCACTAATTCTTGCCATGACCGTCGGGTCAGTTCTACTTTCTTTATATCTCAGTGGTATGTTTATGGACAAAACTCGCTGACGCAGCTGTGAGATTTGCCCCACCATTCCCACGCCACAGCCTAATTGGGACCCATCTAATTGCTGCCCTTTTCGGGTGTGCCAGGCAGTTTTCCCATCAGGCGGGAGAATGTATCATACCGTCAACACAGAGGCAGGCATGGGAATGCTTGCATTGCGAGAAGACATGTTGATCCTCTCGACCATATCCCTATCCCGTCCCCAGGGTTGTCCAGATGCTTCTGTTACGGTTGCTCTTCGGCCTCTTGTCGTCGTCCACTTGCTAACGAATATCGCCTTCGTCGTGACTTTCATCCTCTCATCTCCGACGCTTCCCGGAGGCACAGAGAGAGAGAGAGCCGCACGGACACGTCACGTATAGCAACGGCATCGACTTGGCCGTGGAATCTGTGATTCGCCTAGGCACGTCAGGTCTTCGGGTCTATAGCACTTACTCTTTGTATTTTATCTGAGTTTCTATTTCTAACTGTTCTTGTTGTCCAGCAAATGCCATGCCTGGTCGCCCACGTAGACCGTAGTCCGTCATAGATAGCAACCCATGCACATCCTGCAAAAGCAAGGGTCTGGTAATTCCGCTTGAGGCAGCGCAATGCGCCCCTTTGCAACAGAACGCGTGCGCGCGCGCACTTTAAATGAGACGCCAGATGGGAAAACTCACAGGCGACGACGACGACGCAATCAAGAACCACCAACGGTTTGACGGACCCATTCATCGTCTTATCTACTCTGACGAGCAGACGCGAGGCTGCAGAGTCTTATAGATCTTGACAACCGCCGTGTCTTTATGACGCCAACACCGGGGCCAATAATCTGCCAAAATTCCCTCTTGACCCAAGAGTCCGGCCAGATACACGTCGAGCTCCAGAAGCTATAGTTGGTTGCATATCTTTATCTTATCAGCTCTAAGGAACAGCTTCTCAAAGACAGTGTACAGGCGGTCACTAAAGTTCTGTTATTCAGCACGGTTTTGGCTGCTGTGGTTGACACCACTCAGAAAGTTAGCTTCTTCCAGATGTCGTCGCCCTCAGGCGCTACAACCGCTCTGCATGTGCTGCCTGCTGGTGCATTGCTCTTGCGAGATGACAATACGCTGCATTTTCTATCTCCCACTACACTGACACCACTGCGACAACCTGCCGCTTTTGATGCATTGTCGTCGGTCTTGTTGCGGCCAAAAGATATGTCGGCGTTTGCTTGTGTTCAGACCGAGCCGGTGGTCGCAGTCACGGTATGGAGGTATATTGTTGGTGGGCAACCTGAAGATCTGCTGTGTGTTCGACAACGTACCGCAGTCTCTACGGGACCCGTCAGTGACTGTGCCTGCTGCTGGTCTATGAATGGCCAGTATATGGTGTTTGGTAAGTAGTCGTTGATAAGTGGGTTTACCTCACGCGTGTATGCTTACGCCAATAGGTCTTGACAGTGGAATTCTCGCTGTGGCAGACTTGATGCCTCAGACTCCCGAGTACTCTCACAAAGGTTTAAGTTTTGAACGGACTATTATAGATCGTTACTACACGCCGGACAGATCAAATATGGTGGCTGTTGCAGCTTCGCCTCACTCTCCACAGGTCTTTGCGATTGCATGCTCATCAGGAAGAACTTTTATTTGCATGGTCGAGACTCCGTCAGGTGCTTCTGAGACTATACAACCGTTGAAAGTCCTGCATACCTTACCTGATTTAGCCGGACGACCGGTTGTATCATTAGCGTTTCATCCCACTTCAGACGCTCCAGGATCGCTCATGCTGGCGATGCTACACGACACAAGTGCAGACACGGTAGTGGGCGACGAGCAGATTCAGCTTTGGTGTATAAACATCAACACATCCGTGAATCTGATCCGGCGTTTGAAAATCGAGCCCGACGACAACCCGATTGCTTTCCCGTCCAGTCGCTTTCTTAAATGGAGCAAGAACGGGAGAGTAGTGCAAGGCCTAACTAGCGCTTTGGTAGTGTACGATGTCCGAAGAAATAATGGTGCCTACGAATTGCTTCGAGTCCCTACCGGTACCACAATTCTAGCCGCTGACCTGTTGCGAGAAAACGGCATGGCATGGGTTCTTGACAGCGACATGCAAGTGCATGTCTATGATCTTCTGCGATGCATGGAGGTGGGAAGAACTTGTTTATCTCTAGGAGATAGGTCCAAGAAGGGATTTGCAGCGGCAACTTCCGAAACTCCTGCCTCTTTGAGACGAGTCTCATCAGATCTGCTTGCATACTACATGAATTCTCCGATAGA
Source organism: Myxozyma nipponensis (assembly GCA_030580395.1). NCBI lineage: Eukaryota > Fungi > Ascomycota > Lipomycetes > Lipomycetales > Lipomycetaceae > Myxozyma > Myxozyma nipponensis. The sequence goes on from JAKTSU010000008.1 coordinate 15,252, forward strand.
ACCCCACCACGATGACGTGACAGCAGTTCCAGATTTGCAGCCTGATAGTACCAAAGGTCAAGAGTCAGACGACTACGATGACGATGACGACATAGGGGTAGGCTACCAGCTGGGCGTACCTGCAACTGCTATCAGGGCAACATCTCCGATATGGAGTTATAATGAGCCGAGAAATCTAGTGCAACTGAATCAAGAGCAGCTGCAGCCAGAACGACCACATGAGATTTTGACTACTTCCTTCTTCACCGATGATTACGGACCGAAGACCGCGATTCCTTCCGAGCTGGACGTAACAGCGCAGGGTTATTTACAGATTCCTGTCGCGGCGGATATGCCAGATCCAATTTTACCAGACTGCCTGTTCATGAGCCTGGGTGACATGATGCAAGCAGCGCCTTTGGAATCTCAGGGCACCAACATCTTTGAGGTATTGTTTGGATTCACGTCGAAATTTTCTGTTGGCGAAGATGCTCGAGAAGTGATAAACTGGTGCATGCAGCAGGACTGCAGCACTCATACGCTGTTCAAGAGGATCGTTTTGGGGATTTGGTTGCGCGACCCGGTAGGCAGTCCGGCGAGAAGACTAGAGACAGCTCTTCTTGAAATCCAGTCGACAGAATCTTTGAAGGGCATGACGGTATCAATTTCTTGGCTGGTGTATGCGATGAATTTGATTTCCCTGGCCAGCAGCAATGATGCTTCTCAAACCCATAGACAGGATCTCGTCAGGGTGTTCACCGACCGGGTACTGTTTAGGGATAAGGACGGATACGGAGATGACGTCGAAGCAGTTCATCTGGCGACGGCAATGATGATAAGCTGCGGCTTAATTGAAGAGGCCAGAGAAGTCTATCGGACGAACTCGTACTTCATGTACGTCACACCAACTTGAGCTTTAAACTGAAAAATGCGCTAATTGATTACTATAGGGAAGCAACGATGCTGTCACTGCTATTTAAATTGCCGCTTGAAGATATTCTCACCGAATGGGCCGCCGAAGCGAATAGGAACCACCAGTCTCCTATTGCCGCACGATGGTAAGTGTCCTGTGTTTGTACAACCGTGGGTCCGGTTCACTTACGACAAATGTAGCTATAGCGCACTTGCACTTTTGTCTTCGAGGCCAGAGCTTACGGCTACAAACAGTATGGATCGGGTGCCGTCCCCACCGTCTCCACCATCACCACCTCGAATCGATTCTACAGATGCCGCCGGCCTGCACTCGCAGACTCCACAGTCGTTCACGTCTGCGTCGACTAGTTCGCCGATGTCAACGATCGCTACCGCGGGTACACCGTCCAGTCGTCGTCGACGACCGGACCTGAGCATTCAACTGTTCAAAGAGGAATCGCCTCGATCGAATACACGCGTGAAGAGTCAGCCTGCTCGAATGTCGCCAGACGACAGACCGGTAGCGGATGATGATGACACCGATGGCATTGACGGCACCGAGCGGATATTTCCGAAGCGCATGGACTCGCTGTCACTGCGACAAGGCCGCAAGCAAAGGGAAACCGCTGTGCAACAGCAGCAGAGCTCTACAACATCGGCCAAGCCTGGCTCAGGCTCAGGCTCAGCATCTTCGCTCAGTTCGACTCCAGCTCACGCCGCGGCCGCCGCGGCCGCGGCGGCGTCGGCGACGGCGAAGCGCACCAACAACATGCTGGCACCAAATCTGGTGACCACCAATATGCACCCGTCTGGCTTATCACGAGCAGGCAGCACCAAGGCATCCAACGGATTGATGATCTCAGCACCAATTCTGGTGTCAGGGCCAGCTGGAGTCATGAAAAACAGCGCTCCCGATCTAGAATGGCGGGGCACCACCTCTCCTTCGGCGTCGGCGATAAGCACCGTGGTGCCGGGGCCACCCCCACCCCCACCTACTACTACTAGTAACAACTCGTCGTCGGCAACGTCGGCAGCGGTGACCACCACCGCTGGCCGTGGTGGTGGATCTGGTACGACGCCTCGGAGCGGTGTCATGAAGTTCCTTTTGCCCGACAAGCTTATAGCGAACAGCAATGCTGGCAGCGGCAGCAGTACTGGCTCGCTAGCATCGACCAGTTCCCGCGGTCTGCAACTGTTTAGGTCAGCGTCGGAGCGGGTCAGGGGAAGCAGAGACCAGCAGCAGCAGCAGCAGCAGCAACAGTTTCAAAGGCCGACAGCAGCAGCACTGCTTCATCATGATGCACCGCCGCCACGTCCTCCTCCAGCGCAGCAGCAGCAGCAGCAGCAGCAGCAACCTAGTGCCGAACCAGGCAGTACCAGCGGTCATTCTAGACGACGGTCTACGGTAGCGTTCAAACGAGGGTGACGAAGAGCCGATCCCAATTGAACGAACGAATGCATAAATGCATGAATGAATGTACGAATAATCGAAATGTATTGTCAACGAGTAATGAATCTTTTATCTTATTGGCACCGATTACGAGCCGTTTTCCCAGCAGTCCCATGTCCGACGACAACAGACGCTCGCTGCCAGGCGCCCCGCGGGACACAGAGCCCTTGCCGCGTCAACAATCACCCGTCGGGCTTATGACGCAGCCCCGGTGTCGAGAGCGTTCCCCAGCGCCACGGTCGACGGCGGACAGTCTGCCATCGTAGCTGTCGTTGCCGTCGGTCCTGAACAATTCGAGATTTGCAATTGCCCAAAGCCGCGGCTAGCCGTCGTAAAAAAACTCACGAACCAATCAACCCTCGTCTCCAGCAGGGATGTTTCTCCTCCTCGTTTATAGCAGCAGCAACGTTCTCTCTGACTGGGTTTCGGCGATGTCCCGAACAAGCCCGATCCGATCCGCGGGCAGCCCTAAAGCCCTTATGTTCCTTCGGGCGACCCTTTCAGCCGAGATCTAACCTTTCTCCCCTTTCGTTTGGCCCCCCCCCCGCACGTCCGGATGACAAAAGGCGTATATGCAAGGAGCGGATGACCAGAGCTAATGGTAGGCGACGGCGACGTAGAGGGCCCTCGCTATATATAAAAGGCCTGCTGGCTCCCCCCCCCTCTCCCCCGTGGTAGGCTGCTTACGATTCCCTTCTCCCCCCCCCTCAGTTCTGGCTAGGTTTTATACTCTCTTGCAAGATCAATTGACTTTATCCGAAATGGCTCCAGCTTTGACTCAAACCATTAAACTGCCCAACGGCATTGAGTACGAACAGCCTCTGGGCTTGTTCATCAACGGCGAGTTCGTCGCCTCCAAGGCGGGCGGTACCATCAAGGTCGAGAACCCCGCCACCGCCCAGGTCGTGGCCGAGGTCCAGGAGGCCAGCGAAGTCGACATCGACATCGCTGTTGACGCCGCTGAAGAGGCATTCTACAACGGACCCTGGTCCAAGATTGCTGCCTCCGACAGAGGACGCTTGTTGACCAAGCTGTCCGAGCTGTTCGAGGAGAACCTCGAGGTTTTGGCCTCAATCGAGGCGTTCGACAACGGGAAGGCCATCACGCTCGCCAAGGGCGACATCCAGGCCGCCGTCGGCTGTCTGAGATACTACGGTGGCTGGGCCGACAAGATCCACGGAAAGGTCCTCGAGACCAACCCGGACATGTTCGCCTACACCAAGCAGGAGCCCATCGGTGTCTGCGGCCAGATCATCCCATGGAACTTCCCTCTGCTGATGTGGGCCTGGAAGATTGGCCCCGCTGTTGCCACCGGTAACACCGTCGTGCTCAAGACTGCTGAGCAGACTCCTCTCGGCGGTCTCTACGCCGCCAAGCTGGTCAAGGAGGCTGGTTTCCCCCCCGGTGTCATCAACGTTGTCTCCGGAGTTGGCCGCGTCGCCGGCGCCGCGCTTTCGTCGCACCAAAAGATCCACAAGATTGCCTTCACCGGCTCGACCGCGGTCGGTCGTCAAATCATGAAGGCTGCTGCTGACTCCAACCTGAAGAAGGTCACCCTCGAGCTCGGCGGAAAGTCGCCCAACATTGTGTTCCCCGACGCCGATATCGACAAGGCTGTCGAGTGGATCAACTTTGGCATCTTCTACAACGGTGGCCAGTGCTGCTGCGCTGGTTCGCGTATCTACGTCCACGAATCGATCTACGACAAGGTCGTTGACGCGTTCAAGAAGCGCGCCGAGAAGAACGTGGTTGGCAACCCGTTTGACGACAACACCTTCCAGGGTGCTCAGGTGTCCAAGCTCCAGTACGACCGTATCATGAGCTACGTTGAGCTCGGAAAGAAGGAAGGTGCCACCGTCGAGATCGGCGGTGAACGCCATGGCTCTGAGGGCTACTTCATCAAGCCCACCATCTTCTCCAACGTTACCGAGAACATGAGAATCATGCAGGAGGAGATTTTCGGACCCGTCTGTGCCATTGCCAAGTTCACTGACATTGAGGATGTCATCTCCAAGGGCAACGGTACCGCTTACGGCTTGGCTTCTGCTCTCCACACTACCAACATCAACACTGCTATCGAAGTGTCCAACAGACTGCGTGCCGGCACCGTATGGGTCAACTCTTACAATGTTCTCCACTGGCAATTGCCCTTCGGAGGATACGGAGAATCTGGCATTGGCCGTGAGCTCGGAAAGGAGGCCCTCCGAAACTACACCCAGATCAAAACTGTTAACATCAACCTTAGTTAAGCGGTTGCTCTGGCTGTGGGGGAGGCGGGGATTATTTATGTTGTGAATAACGCCGGTCTCTAGTTTTTTTTTAACGTCTTATGTTTTGACAACAATTTATTTGGTTCAAGGGAAAGTTCTTTTTTTTATTTAAGTTTTATTGTTAGTAAAACAATTCGGCTATTCATATATCATATTCATGTCGCTTAATTCGATCGTACCTGAAACGATCGTGGTAAACGTGGTAGGTAACCGTGGTATAGAGGGGAGAAAAGAAACTAAAGATGCAGTGAACGATGACATGACGTAATATCAATTAAGGGTTAGGTTTCGGCATTGTTTACATTGGCGCCGCACCACGTCAGGCAAAACATCCAGCATTATTTGATCCTCGAAAAGTATACAACACGGATGTACATAGAAAATCGTACAGTTTTGGAGATGGCACAACGTCGTGAAATTGAGAATATGGATCCTACGGCCAAGTTCAAGCACCAGAATCGACACGACAACCCTCAGTTTGGACATTCTTCGCCGCTGCGTAACCCACTGGCAAATACTGGTTTACGGCCACCCACTCGATCGGTGACAGCCAAGACCTCAGTTAATGGATCACGAGTACAGAACCCGTCAGGGCTCAATACCCGGACGGTATCAGCCGTTCAAGAAGACTCGTTGCTAGAGCCTATGTCACCGAAGTCTGCCAGCTGGAAAAACGACAAATTGAATCCATTATTCAACAAAGATAACCAACATCCACGAGCGCCAGCGAGGTTTGGTGAAGATGAGTTCTACTCCTCGAATAAACTTTCTTTGCCCCAAGTCAAAGGTCCGTCAAAGTATCCAGACGCTGTTAGCAAGTCCGGGTTCACTGTCAAGAGTTCTCGCCCAGCCGTGGCCATTTCGCGCCCACAATGGAATCCAAAACCTCGATCTGACTACTCGGCACCGGCGGCTAATCGCGTTGCTGCTAGGAATTTGCCTGGCTCAATCGTAAATACTGCACTGAAGGACAGTCATACAGAACTCGACGCAAATATTTCAAGAGATGACTACGAATATACGTCGGCCGCTGATACTACTTCGCTTTTGAAGAACATGGTCGAGTCGACTTCCACTGAAGGGTCCAGCAACTCTATTGAGCCCGGATTTGATACCATAGAGGGACTCAAAGTCAAACTTTTGCGCCATCAAATTGAGGGTGTCAAGTTTTTACAGAGTAGGGAGGCACCTGATATCAAAGGCAAAGGAGGCCTGCTCTGTGACGATGTAAGTTTAAAGCTCGTTTGTTAAGATATTTTTCGTTCTAACATGGGCAGATGGGTCTCGGAAAGACGATACAGTCTCTGGCCCTGATACTAAGCCGGCCGTGTGACAAAGAGCAGCATAAATCTGTCAGTGCTTGCAAGTCGACCCTTGTGATTGCTCCATTAGCATTAATCAGTCAATGGCGGTCAGAGATTGAAGAAAAGGCTCCGTCACTCTCGGTTACTGTTCATCACGGCCCCAAAAGGACCAAGACCGAGAAGGACTTGCAAAAATTTGACGTTGTTATATCCACATATCAAATTGTCACGTCTGAACATGACAACAGCGGGCCTCTTAGCAAGCTTGACTGGTGGAGGATAATACTCGACGAAGCACATTCGATCAAAAATAAATCAGCCAAATCAGCTATTGCCTGTACTGCGCTCCATGGCATGAATAGGTGGGCACTCACCGGTACACCGATTCAGAATAACATAGATGAACTACACTCATTGTTCAAGTTTCTTAAAATCGAGCCTCTGTCTGACGGAGGATTCTGGAAGGTGAAAATCAGCGGACCAATTACTGCTGGCCGAGGCAAATTGGCCATGAAACGTCTTCAAGTTGTGTTGGATCAAGTTATGATCCGACGGACAAAAGCCGTACTCAAGGATGCTGCAGTCAACCTGCCAAAACGAGTCATTCACAAACGCCCAGTGGAGTTTTCTGCCGCTGAACGGTTGTTTTACGAGAGGCTGGAAAAGAAGCTTGCTAATAAGATGGAGGATTTCTTGGGAATTGGCGGACAGAAATACATAAGTGTACTGCTGCTACTGCTACGGTTGAGACAGGCCTGCAACCATACCGCAATGGTGACAGCAGATGCCTCGACTGATAAAGACGCTGCTATTGTACAACCGCCACCGCAATCAGAGCGAAGTAAACCGAAAGCAGATCCCGATGCTGATGATTTGTCCAACATGTTTGACGCCATGACCATAGGCATACGAAGTTGCCTGGTTTGCCAGACAGAGCTATCGGTTGAGGCGTCAAAGGCGGAAGAAGAATACTGTCCTGATTGCGCCGAGTCATTCGGCTCAAAAGGTATCAGCGATGTCACATCCTCGGCGAAAATAACCGAACTTTGCTCGATCCTGAGCTCCGACCCGAACCGAAAGACGATCGTATTCAGCCAGTTTACGTCCATGCTCAATCTGATAGAGCCATTTCTTCGCAAGTCCGGCATATCATTTGTAAGATACGACGGAAAAATGTCGCCTCAAGATCGTGTGCAAGCATTGGAATCGCTGAAGACTGACCCAATGATTCAAGTCCTACTATGCTCTTTGAAATGTGGAGCTCTGGGATTGAACTTGACAAGTGCTTCGCGTGTTATACTGATAGATCCTTGGTGGAATCCAATGATTTCCGAGCAAGCTATTGATCGAGTACATCGCATCGGTCAGAAACGAGATGTTGACGTATACGAGATCACGGTCGCCAATTCGGTAGAAGAAAGAATATTGAAGCTACAGGAACAGAAGCGGAAGATGGCCAGAGACGTGATGGATAGTCGGAAAGGCTCGATTAGCGCGAACCGGCTTACGCGTGACGAGATCTTGTACCTATTTAACCGGCAGCCGAATGATGATGAACTCGATGGGTAGCAAGCTGGTGTTTAGGTGATGCAATAGAATTAATATATACAATAATATCTCAAACTCAACATAACAACGTCTAAGACCTTGTAGTTGCTGCTCCCAAGATTTCGTCAAAGTTCTGTTTTGCGTTCTTGTGTGTGGTCTCGAGGTAATTGAGCTTTTTGTTGAGAGCCTTGATTTGCTCATTTGCAGCTTGTCGCTTCTTGTCTAGTTGCTCAATATGCGCTGATAATGGAACATTTAAGAACCTGTATTTGGTTAGCGTTCACGATTCTGGATAAATTTCAATTATAAAATTTCAACTGAACCTACATTTTGCCTACTCCTTCCCATACGCCGACATCCTTGGGCAGGTCTTTCAACTCGCTGGCCGTGAGATCTATCAGCTTATTCTCTCGCTGGATCTGAGCTATTTGACTGCGAACAGAGTTCAACTCCATCTGAGACGACATCACCCGGAGTTCGATCTCTTGCAATACCTGGGTCATTTTGTAAGCCTTTGTGTGCTCTTCGCTCGCGCGCTGTGTACCATCAGTCTCTTACCTTTTGTAGTGCATCTTGCGGAATAGACATTGTGACGAATTTCAAAAACCCGGTTTATCCTGTGCAGGTTCAGGGAGTAGAATCGGTCAACGTTTCTTGAAACAATATAGTCTCCAACAACTTCACTTCGAGCAATACACGCGTAAACGTCCCGGGCAAATATAATCTCATCGATGATCGAGGGTCGCGCGATCACAATTTTAATGAAAGCACTCTCGAGTGCGCACATGCACCTAAGCCCCTACTTCGAAAGTGTTCACTCAAGAGCAAGTCTGTGTACTTTTTATACACTGAAACGATCAAGATATTGAGAAAAAAATACACTATGACGGGTCCTGTTCTCGCTCCCGATTGTGTTATCCCGCTACTGGACGACAAGGCGCAAGGAAATGCCATCCGTCAACTGCTACGGTTGGTGTTTCCTGAATGGAGTGGGGAGCACATTGAAGTCGTTTCTCTCAAAGGTGGCATAACCAACTGTGTAAGTCTGTTTCCAGATAGGTTTCGAGCCTAAAAATATATGCGTCCTGCAAAGACATTGAACTAATTTTGAGTGTAGCTACTGCAGGCCATTCACAGACCTAGGTCATATCAAGAGAGCATAGTCTTGGTACGCGCATACGGGCGAGGAACTGAATCCATTATAGATAGAAATCGTGAGTTCTTAAATTCCGCTACGCTTGATGCTGATTACTGTGGTTTTAAAAAGGCTGACAAGCGGGTTTCTAGGCGAGTTTTGTACTCACATGCACCTCACTTCACATGGCCTCGCGCCTCCAATTCATGCTAGATTCAAAAATGGAATCGTGTATGGTTTTATTAGTGGACGATCAGTTGACTATCATGAGCTCAGCAATCCATTGCTTATAAAGGGTGTGGCATCTTTACTAGCACAATGGCACACCGTCCTCGACGCGACAGAAATCTACCGACTAATGGAGGAGCAGATCACCTCAAACAAGACGGAGATTGTGGACAGCATTTGGGATCTCATGCTGAAATGGGTCAAGACTTTACCTGCCACGACTCCTGAAGAGACAGCACAGCAGGTAAAGCTGGCAGAAGAACTTAGCTGGGTCAAGAATGAAATCCAACACAAGGGCGGTCCCACCGTGATTGCGCATTGCGACTTGCTATCAGGAAACGTAATCGTACCCGAGGATTGGGAGCCACATACGACTACTGGGCCTGTACCGCAGGTGTCGTTTATTGATTACGAGTATTCAATGCCGGCACCGCGTGCGTTCGACCTGGCAAATCATTTTTTGGAATGGCAAGGCTTCGACTGCGATACATCCCTCATTCCAGAAGTCGGAGGATCTGTAATGAAGTCATGGGGACACCTGTACCTACAATCAGCTACGAAATTTGCAAATGCATCTGCTGAAAAAGTTCCCGCGAAATCTATAACAGAGCAAGACGTTGACCAGCTCATGGAAGAAATAAAGTGCTGGTGGGGGATGCCAGGCCTCTATTGGTAAGTTGAGCTTGGCTTCTTACGCTGTTGTTTTGTAAGTGCTAACAAGTGTCACAGGGGAATATGGGCTGTAATTCAGTCACAAATATCGACCATCGACTTTGACTACGCGTCTTATGCTCAGAGTCGGCTGTCGGAATATTGGAGGTGGAAGGAGAGCTATCTGAAGCAGAAAACTGACAAGGCAGCATGCGCAGTAAAATCTAGCCGCGATATCGGGTGCTTAGATTCATAGTGCTTTTTTTCGCATATTCGGGTGTTATGGGGTAAAAAAGAAAAAAAGGCATAGTACGTTGTTAAAATACAGAAATCTGTCTCGTTAGTAATGTGGCAGCAAGTAATTTGTAGTCGGTGCTCGGCTCGAGGCCAGCCTCCGGCCTCCCGGGAACCTCATCGTGGCGCGCGCATGTCACCACGGGCAACCAACCCTGTTCGTACTGGATAAAGAAACCCATATGACATCTTTGTTTACCAAACCGCCAGAGACTTATGATTGTGTTTTAGGCACGTATTTAAAGGCTGCATAGACTATCATGACTTCAGATCGAATGCCAGTCGTTCGCTTGGTCCATTTCAACGATGTCTACCACATATCTCCGCAGTTTCCAAAGTCCAATATCCCCGGAGGTGTCGCGCGGTTCGTGTCGCTGATCCAGCAGTACAGAGTTGGAGAGACGTACGACAACGCTCCCGAGTTGGTAACAGTCTTCTCGGGAGATGCCTTCAGTCCTTCCATGGAGTCGTCTATTACGAAAGGATCTCATATGGTCGAGCTCTTGGGCAAGAACCATGTCGGCGTTGACGTGGCGTGTTACGGTAATCATGGTCAGTCTGAACGCGACACCGCTATTTGCTTTGATCCTGCCCGCAAACTAACGTTTTTCATACAGAATTTGATTTTGGAATGGAGCAGCTTATAAGCCTCAAACGGCAATGCGATTTTCCATGGCTGTTGGCCAATGTCTTGCTTGACGGAACGCCTGTTGCGGAAGCTTTGCCCTATTATATTAAAGAAGTCGGCAGCATCAGGATAGGTTTCGTCGGACTGGCAGAACGGTATGGCTTGTCTGAATAGTATATTTTTTTTCCATTTGTGCTAATCCTGTAGAGAATGGCTGGACTCGATTCGCTGTTTGCCCCCGGATTTCGAGTATAAATCATACGTCAACCTCTCGATTGATCTTGTTCCCAAATTACGACAAGAACACAAATGCGATCTTGTTATTGCACTCACACACATGCGAGAGCCCAACGATATTAAGCTCGCCAACCTTATTCCTCCTGGTACATATGATCTGATACTGGGCGGACATGATCATTTCTATTCACACAAAGTCGCAAACGGCGTCAATATTCTAACCAGCGGGACTGACTTTCGAAATTTGAGCTATATAGAAGGATTTAGAGGTGCCGAATCTGGTAAATGGACGTGGCAAATTACGCGTCGAGATGCTACGACCGATATTCCTGAGGATCCGACGACATTGAAAGCGGTAGACAGCATTTCTGGGTACATGAACGAAAAATTGAATATGATAATCGGCAGGACCAACGTTCCATTAGACTCCACTTTTGAGACTATGAGATCCGGCGAATCAAATTTTGCAAATTTCATTGGTGATGTCATGAAGTTTTGGTACGGTGCAGATATCGCTCTTCTCGCGGGTGGCAGTTTTCGGGCGGATATGGTGTACGATATTGGACCGCTGAGGATGAAAGATCTTGTATTAACATTTCCATTTGAGGACCCATGTGTTCTTATTTCGGTGTCTGGAAGCGAAATTATGAAAGCCCTTGAAGTGGGCGTGGCCAAACTGCCTGCTTTGGAAGGTAGATTTCTGCAAGTTTCTGGAGTAAGATACAAGTTTTGCGTGGGGACTTGTCCACGGATACTGCACGCAGAGATCAACGGCGGTCCGATTGATCCTGATAGACAGTACCTTTGTGCTACATTTGAGTATATGACGGAAGGCAATGACGGGTTTCAGTGCTTGAATGTTCCTCCAGATCGACGATTGATAGACGGCGAGCAAGGTCTGATTCTTCCTCAAATGCTTCGAATGTGGTTTCAATCTTACACAATTCTCGAAAACTGGAAAGAAAAATCACTGGCATCTCCGAAATATCACGTGAACGATCTGAACTTGAACAACGAACACCATTGGAATGGCACGATAGACGGATGGCGGAATAAGCTCAAACACACAGTCTCTAACATGCATCACAAGGCGACTGCTGACAGAAGAGAAGAATTGATGCGCAAGAAGGACTTGCTATTAGAAAGGATGGCGCTAGAACATTGGCACCAAGGGAATATGCCTCAAGAGATAGATTACGGTATACATGGAATTGCACCTATGGTCGAAGGAAGAATTATACAGGTGAATGTGGACGGTACTGATTTGTAATACTATATGGGTTATTTGACTAGCTATAAATTTTTACGCAATTGGCTTCTTTACAAATAGTCTCCTGCAGTAGTTTATGTAGCTTCCGTTTCTTTGTAAACTAATCATATAACTCAGCGGTTGCCCATGCACTGGGAAATGACTTGGACTACAGTGTGTTTTATGGAATACTTGATGTATAAATTTGTTAGTGTGTATATAAAAGCCAGTGTATTAGTGTTAGTATCAGTCACGGCATGAAAAACGTACAGTACTTCCAGGAAAAAAAAATGGGGACATTGTTGCGTTACGCCATTGCGGTGAGAAAAATCGCATGCAAACTGCCTTGCGGAAGGCTTTCAAACAATACAGGATCTTCCAACAATGGCATGCTGCACTGCCCATCAGCAAGCCTATTTTTCTACGTCCCCAGCCAAACCGGTGCCGGATACCTTTGATGGTGCACGTCCGCCATGGCTTCGTACAAGCTAGTTGCACAGGCCAGGCAGCTATCGCATCAGCATATAACCTAGTGGGCTCAGCGTCTCACATCAACAGGATTGGGACCATTGTATGCAGTGAAACACGAGACACGCCAATGGTGTGCCAGTCGGCAGCTTCCCCTGGATATGAGAACATGCTAAGCCCACACGACAGATCAACCTCGTACTGATATATCATCACAGTCAAAGGTATCAGAAAGGTATCAGAAAGGTATCAGAGAGGTATAGTGCATAGACACAACAACATGGGTATGCAGTTGGAAGGCAAGGGTGGCCAGGCTTCCCACTCCATCAAAGGTATCGGTCACCAACTCGGACAAGGCACAAGCATGTATCAAGGTATGAGGTCACACGATCCAAGTTGACTTCAAAAATTCTTTGCCGAGTCAAGTTTTCGAAACTTGGTGTGGAAGAAAACATAATCGGGGAGGAAGGTCTGGGGATGGGCGCGCCAATTTATAGACGAATCTGGTTTGGCGGGTGCGAAGTCGCCGGAAAGGTACACAGCGCAGTAAACAATCCAGGCCAGATAGAAAAAAACTACATGTAGTTCCTAAAAATAACATTAATGGATTCAGAGTGTCTGTTATACTAGGTACACAACCTTTAAGCAAATCGCTCGCATTTGTGGTTGTGTTAGGAGCATGAGAACATGTCGTGATCCGTGAATTCGCCGGGGACGCCAGTTGGGCTGCAAATCGCGACGAAAGTCAACGTTTCTTAACAACAAACTTCTAGGTAGTATTGCAAAGCCTAAGGCCACTGATCTTCATCTTAACCAGCATGCTCTGCGGAAAAAAAAGTTCTTAGAGGTGCGTGGATGCTAGATCGGAGGACCGTCGTCAGCGGTGGGATCCTTAGCTTCTGGAGTCGAAATTTGCTCAGTGATACGGTACAGTATTTTAGCGTATTGATACGGTATAGTGACGATATAGAGACAGTATAGTGATTGGGTATAGTAGTCCGGTATAGTGACAGGCACTATGACATTCTTTTGATCTTGATAAATGCTTTCTAACACTCTTCCTAGGCTGTCCACTTCATTGACACCCATATACATCTCTTCCGCCGCACAATTTATCGAGAACGACGGACGACCATAGGAAATCATCCACAACGCGATCCGAGCATATCGATCGAAGGAGAACGGATCAGCGATGATGAATGCTGCCGGAACTTCAGTGTGTCTTATGGTGCACTCAATGTTTTTCGTATAGCCGGCAGTCCGCCAAAATGCATCTGTGCGGTTCACTGAGTAAATTGTTGCAATACTTTGAAGAAGGCATGGGGCCAGTAGGCGGATGATCGATAGTACCGATGGATAACAGGAAGCAAAAGCAAAAGCCCAAGGCGAGACAGACCATTTTCACACTTAACGATAGTCGTAGAGATAGCTGCCAGGCAGCAACAAAAGACCGGATTAAGTTAGTTTTACCCTTTGATGAATCGAACTCCTTATCATGCAACATATGTTCACTTTGATACAATCAGTTAACTACGGTTTGCACACATGAGTATCTTATAGTCAGAAGCTGAGTCATCCTTTCTAGCGAATCTGATACACCGTCGCATTTTTTTTGCGCAAGCTGTTCCTTGTGGCCCAATGGCAAGGCGTTCGCCTACGATTTATGGTCACAGCGAAAGATTCCAGGTTCGACCCCTGGCAGGGAAGCATTTTTTTATTTTTATTTTTGCTCAAACTTCTGCTTTAGATTCAGTCATGCTAATTATATGATGATTGTTTTCTATTGGTACAACTTTAAGCAAGTGACCATACTGCGGGAACTAACTATATAAAACATATATTGTATAGTTGATACGTAGCGAAGTAGCAATTTAGATATAAGCAAAACGATGAGGATCAATGGATATAAAGATATTCGCAACATTCGAGCTAGTGAGGTATACGCTAGTAAAAAAAGGTTTTTGCTTTATTTCCGTCCGCGGGATCGTTTTGCTATCTTTTTTGTTGGTTTTCTCACAGCTGGGTTTTCGTTGCCGGCTGTCTCCTTCTCATGTCCAGCGGATATGTTAAAATTTGGTACACATTCTCCATCACTTTTAGGCTTCTGGGGTTTAAATGATCCGCAAGAGCTATCTGAATGAAGAATCTGTCTGTTAGGCAGCTGAAACAAAATAAATTATGGAACTTACCGTCCGCTTCGAACCACGAGATGGTCGCAGATTCTGCAATGCTGCAGGAAATTGTGTACTTGGGGGAAATGACAGTAACGAATCTTTGTCGGCTTGAGTTGAATCTATATCCGCATATGTATCAAGCTGTGCATTTAACGGCTGGGACTCTGAAGAATTCTCGACTGAAGCGGAAACAGGCCTCGACTTTGGTTGACTTTCATCAACATTCGAGGACTGTAAAGACGGCGACAGAGGCATTCTGAGGTGAGTAGCCAAACAGTTAGAGCTTCCGCTACCCCAAAGTCCATCAGCTGGTTCAGGTCGCGATACCTTCGGCGGCGGAGGGATGCAGGTTCGCATAGCAACGACCGGACGGTTTCGTCTCAACGCATCAAGTTCAGAAAATATCTCAGACACTTGAATGCTCAAAGACTCTGCCTCCGCCTTCTTGTCCTCAAGTTCTTTGCGAATTGTCCGCATAACTT
This sequence comes from Myxozyma nipponensis, assembly GCA_030580395.1. Taxonomy (NCBI): domain Eukaryota; kingdom Fungi; phylum Ascomycota; class Lipomycetes; order Lipomycetales; family Lipomycetaceae; genus Myxozyma; species Myxozyma nipponensis. The sequence continues at coordinate 30,261 of JAKTSU010000008.1, forward strand.
GCATCAAGTTCTGTTCGCCCTCTCTCTTAAGTTGACGTTCACGCTCCTTGTACATCAGTACACAACGATATACGCAGAATACAATACCAACTTACCAGATCTTTCGACAAGGCCTCCTTAATTTTCTCCAGGTTTAATAGTTTCTGATCTTTTGTTGATTGAAGTTTGCGGAGGTTCTGAATGTCTGCGTCTTGATTGCTGATACTTTTCGCAAACATCTGCTCCTGAGCGACGAGCTTCAAATGGCTCAGTTCTTCAAGCTTTACATTAGGACACGTAGAAGATTCTGTGAACGACCACTTACTTCTTTTAGATGACGATCATCAGAAGTGCGATTCTGCAGCTCAGACTGTGCCTTTCCTAACAATTCCTAAAAATCGAGTCAGCTTGGGTTTCTATAGAAACCAGTTTATCCAACCTCTAAATCTCTGTTCCTATAGGACAGACTCTCGACAGACTCTCTCAAAGAGACGACTGTACTTTGGAGTTTAGCCGTACTGTCAACTGCCTCGTTGAGTCTGGTGTTGAAAGTTTTTTCTTTTTCCGAGAAACTATTGGTAGCAGCTTCCAGCTCAAGCTTCACTTTAAATAGCTCATCATTGGCTCTCAATCGTTCAGATTCGCATTCATTCATATTCTGCAACGCACTGAGCTTTTCTCTGTAAAGATCTTCATTCTTTGCTCTTACAAGACTCAATTCGCTCGAAAAATTAGCAAAATTCTTCTCAAGAGTCTCGTTAACCGCGTTAATGAAGTCTTTGATACTCGATTGAGATTTTACCGTCTCCGAAAGCTGAGTCATTATACCGTTCGACGACTCAGCCGTAAAATCATGGCTATTGCTCATCAACTGTGCAAGTGAAGTCAAAGCTGACTCATTTTTTTGAGAGTTCAACGTGAAATCTTGAAGAAAGCTAATTATATGAGCATGTGCAAACCTTTGAGATCTACATCTCGTACCTGGTAAAACTAGACTGGAAGCCACAGATGGCCTCATTGACTCCTCTCAACACGTTCAATTTATCCGCATTCGATTCCTCATTCAGCTTCGTGATAGTAGCGTCTGCGTGTGATAGTTTTTCCTCAAGCGTCGAGACTTTGTTACGTTCCTCGGAAAGACACCCAGATGTTTCGCTAAGCTTGTCTTGTAGCATTTGAGACATCAAATTTTCTTAAATTAATGACCTGGATGCAACCTCATCGAACAAACTTACTGTTATGTAACGAGCCTTTCAGTTCTTTGACTGATACTGCCATGTCGGAATGCGCCTGTCGCAGGCGCTCCATAATTTTGGATCTGAAACTGGCATCGCCTTTTATCTCCATAATTGAGACATCGGCAGAGCTGATGCGAGTGCTATAATCATCAAGGTCGCGTCTTAGTCCCTCCTTTTCAGACTGGATCTCAGACATAAGGCGATCTGTCTTTTTGAATCGCTCTTTCAATGCAGATATCGTGGCTTCGGTGGAATTTAGCTTATTCTGCGTGTCTAGTAGCATGGTCTGAATCGCAGCATTCTCAGTTTCCAGCTTGCGCTTTTCCCTCTGGAGCGAGCTTAACGCGAAAAAAATATGATCGCCTGACTCTGAGTTCATGAGTTTCTCGGGAGATCCAGCCTTTGCATCATGAGGTGAGTATTGTAGCGCTTTACTTGAAGATACCTTAGCAGAGGACTTTTCAAATAGAGGTGACAGCGTGCGCCCATTTGAAAAGCTATCGTTCGACATTGTGATGTCTGTGAAGGTCATGTCGTCCGTCGTTTCTGCGGGCTCAACAAACGAGCCATCACCGTCGATTGACTTGAGTGTTGCAGGTTGCTTATGTGGTGTAACTACTAGATCGGAGCCGAAATCAGGACGCTTCCAGCTTCTTGAAGAAGGATTTAAGCTACTGTCAGGCTCAGATTTCGCATAAACAAGCACGTCCAGCGGCAGAAATTCGCTGATCAGATTGTCTGCGTTACTGGAAAATTCATTCCAGCTAGTATTCAGTGAAGCCGGAGTGGGTGAGCCTGGTGCCTGCTCTTTTCGCTCGCCGGTTCCGTCAAATCCCTTGGATGAATCAATTGGCTTCCTGTGAGTATTGCTACTAGGTTTTGAGAAAATGTCCAAAGGCTTCCTGTCCTCGATATCGAGTCTGAATCGACTAGCTATTGCCGCTGGCTTCTTCACAAACGGCGACGTATTTGTCGATTCGCCAAGTAAAGCTCCAGGTTTGGCGTTAGACAGCTCTTGCGTACTGTCGTCAGACATATTTCTAACACTTGAAATAGTGACGTAATAGCGAGATCATACACTTGCGCTAGAGATCAGAGTTGATATGTTGTTGCTAGAGTGGGCAACGCGATCGCGGGGCAATGTGTTTCTAAAGGGGAAGCGCGTGCTCTAACAGCACAGCGACAAACACGGCGTGGACGTGTAATCTACGCGGCCGTCTTTGTCTTTAGAACTCGGCAAGACGATTCCTTTCCAAGTCTCTTTTACCACTATCACTGCGATCGGAGTAAAAATATTTGATATTATCATTTTAAACTATACAATCTTACAGAGCCATAGCTGATCGATTCTAACGGCGGGCTCAGATCGCAAATGCTGCGGCAATGGTACTCTCGTCCGTGCATAGTATGATGTTTTCTTGATCAAACTTGAAATACGAATTCTCCGACTTCTCGAAACTCAAGTCGTTAGCGAGTGCCCGATATGCTTCTGCTATAGGATCGCGTTCCTTGATAACGACGGTCGTTTCAGTCTCCGACACAATTCTGTAACCACTGGCAGGCGACACTGGCTCGCTGCCCTTTTTTGAAGATACATCCATCTCTGGCGCATAAATCACTGCGCGGCCGAGATCAACTTCATTTTCTAGAGATTCTTTTTCAAAGTCGTAGAACATGGTTCTCTGAGCGCCAAAGTCGGCCAGTCTGAAAGTCAGTCAAATCAAATAAAATTGCTAATACAGTTGACTTACTTGCGCGAGCGTTTAAAGTTCCTGTTTATAGCCGAGCCTGACAATGATCCCACTAAGCGGATTTCAATTTCACGACCATTTTTAGCCATCAGCTGTTTGACTGAGTACACATATTGCCAGTCGGGTGCGTTCGCTATGAAAATGCCATTAGAATGGCTGAAATTGCGCTTATTGAGCTCGTCAAGTAGCTTGAAAGTTACCACCAGCTCATGCATACAAGTATGTATAACAAGGCGGTCATAATTTACATCTGTGAGAGCAATGACGGCCGTAAGGGTTTTCACAAGAGCTATGACATGAGGATGCAAGTCACTATCCCCCGAATCACACGCTCCAAAATCGTTGTAAGCCGATCCTTGAGCAGCATATACTCCGTATCCAGCACAGATATCTGCCTGCATAGAGCCATATGGTGCGCTTGGATTGGTCGGGCCATGTAAGGCCTTGGTAATGTGGAGGCTATGAGTTCGTGGATATTTGACGCCACATATGTAGCGGTGAAGCTCGCAGGCCTTTCTAAAACTCGGTCGTCGTTTTTCATATCTAGATGTCATTAAAATACAGCGAAGTTCCAGACAGGCTCGACTTACACATCTTTAGTCAGCTCATGGGAAGGAAAGCGATTCACTCCAAACAAGCTCCATTTCTTGCTGTCATTGTACGATAGCCATAGCTCTGGATGCTGCGACAAAAACACCCTTCCGCATAATATGTCGAAATTACTTTTCTTATTCCAGAGCGCATGATATATCGCGTCATCAATCACAATACATTTAATGCCATATCTCAAGTTGCCAAGGTATACTGGAATGTTGACCTCCAACAAAGCAAGTTCAGAGGGTATAATGGGTCTGAAAAGATCGATATTTTGAATTACAGGTATATGAACAGTATCACCTTTACATTTGTTAGAATCTGGCTCCTTCAGATCAGAGCTCGCTCCCGGTACCGTATCTCTCTGTTGAATACCTGAAATGCTTTCCTCTATCGGAGTAGTCTCTTCGCTAGATGCAGAAGCTATTGGTATACCGATAGCTACCTTCAAAACATTAGCATAAGACAATGGCTTTTTTCGAGCTTTAGAGACCAGAGTTTGTTGCAAGCTTTCCTGCGTAACCTGAAGAACATCGTCGATCTTTGGTTCGCCTACCACAGAATTTGAGCCATCGGCAGTAGTACCAGGTACCGGTTTGTCTGGAGCGGGTTTCATAACGCTAGTATCTGCTTTATCTCTACTACCTGCGTCTTTGTTGACTGGATTACACAGCGAAGAGTGCTTTGCAGCATTTGCGTAGCTGATAGATGCTGCCAAACCGTTACTCTTAGGCTCGTCAACTGCTTGACCAAAATTTCTCAAGACTTCAGGTAAAGATGGCAGCTCATTGTCTTCGTCAGACTCGTCCCAACGAAAGCTGGCGAATTCTTTCCAGTTGTTTGTTACCTTGTCGTCTCCCATGGGTCCCGGTTGTGCTACATGAATCAGTACTTGCGATTCGATATTGAGGTTTTCAGCTTCGTCCACTTCTTGCACTATCTCAGTATACGGCGTGAGATCATCAAATATGACGCTTTCAATTGTGATGTCCTCTACGTCTGTGGGATCACTTTCGGTATTGATAGGTCTGATTTTAGGCTCCTCGACGGTAAGATCCGCAGGTATGAAGCTTTCAAATGCGTTGATATCAGCTAGATCAGCTTTGAACAATGACAAAAGCTCTGGCATTGACCGAAAAAACTGGTTTTGTTTATCCGGTTCTATGCCTTGTAAACTAGCTGCAAGCTTCTGTGCGCGTAGCTTTGATTCCCGCTTTTTCCTGCTGCTTGCTCTTTTTTTAGCTTTCTTCAGCTCGTTGTGAGGGGGAGTCGTTTTCTTAGCTGTAGACTCAACAAGGCATTCACCCCTAGCAGCCAAATACCTGGGAGCTGTAAGAGCAGTTTCGAAAATAAGGGGAGTGGTGGCGTTTCTTGCTTCGGTTTGTTTTAACAGTTCGCATATTGTGGGCATAGCCATACCGCCAATAGAGCGTCCAGATAGCCTGCTCTCATATACCGACCGACAAATAAAAGAGTTGTATGTTCCGGTCGGCTCGACAATCATGCTTAGCTTTGATCCAGTTTGTGGTATCCTCGCAGTGTTAGTGCTCCTGCCGACTAGAAGCTGTTGAAATCTTTCAAGAGCGCATATATGGATTTTCTGAACAGCTGTTTCCTCGATGTCTTGTGTCGATTCCATGTTTGATCATAAGTGGCAAACTGTCTCCCAATCGGCAGTGACAGGTTGCTTTCTGATGTGGGCCTAATAGATCAGAAGAAGCGCGCGTGTACTGATATGGCGTAAAGTAAACAATACCTGTCGCGTAGCGCAATAATATAGAGATGGTCGGCCACTAGACTAAAGCTTTTAACTAGGATACCTACAATATTTGCGAGATAGTTCTACCAAGTTTAAAATTTTACCAAATCACGTTCATTGTTTACAAATTCTTCCAAAAGCTCCTTGAGACCGCTGTTTCGTCGGCATACCAAGAGTACGTCGTCTGCTGACACCGTCTTTCGATCTGCGTGACTGACGCTTAATGAGCACGTGTTCTTAAATTTGGTAGATGAGAACTTACGTTGCAAATGCTTCCAGATCGGTCGCCATTGTCACTTGGTGCGGGTAAGCCAGAATATTCACATGCCGACTTATGAAGCCACTTACCAGCTTGTGAGTATACTAGTTCCGTGAGGACAGCAATGTATTGAGGAGTTGCCTTTGTGCCTAGCTCCTTACATTCTTCGTCAACAATTTTCTCAACTGAAAGTTACTGTTAGAGATCTGTGCTGTGAAGAACAAGACGTAGTCTGCGTACCTGTGTGCCATATCGTAGCTTTTAGTCTCTGGTGATGTCAATACTAATTTCCGTCAGTCAGCCAGAAAACTCACGTTCCGCAACTCAGATTCTGAAGATTCTAGAGACATTTCCTAGTCGCTCTTCGAATCTGCTTTTACCGCGGAGGCCAAAAGACAGTCTTGTTGCAATAGGAAATGGCATTCGACGTGTCAGACGTGTAGAGCTGAACCAGGGCCAGCGGTCGAGCCAACAACACCCCACACAAAACTCCCAACTGGCTCAGAATCTACTACGTCTGCGAAACACTTACTGTAATCTACAGGGCGGTTTTATATTCTTAGGATAGTTAGACTTTTAGTAAAACTCATACTTAGACGTAGTTATTAGTAAGATATTTCAAGAAAAAAATTCACTCTTCAATGAGCTTGGTAATGGCGTTGTTGACAAACGCCTGCTCGCCATCGTAGCCAGCACCACCGCCAGCGATGTGACCCCAGACAGTGGGGATGATGGCCAGAGTGCCCTGCTTGAGAGCCTCAACCTCCTTAACGGAAGCCTCCCATCTGAAGTACTGATCAGTCTTGCTTGGCATGACCAGAACCTTGGCCTTGATCTTGCCGAGCGCAGCCTTGAGATCACCGTCGGCAAAAGTCGAGATGTCACCCTTCTGCCAGGTGACAGCCATCTGGATCAAATCGCGGCCATCCCAGGTAAGGAGACGCTCCTCCCAGTTCTTGAGCAGATACTCTTCGGAGGTGTTGAAACCAGCCTTCTTGTAGGCTTCCTCCTCAAACCACTCGAAAGAGAGAGCCCAGTTGGAGTAGACACGGCCGAAAGCCTTGCAGCCCTGGACAACAGGCTCGGTGTAGGAGTTGGCCTTGAAGTCACTCGATGCCTCCATGGTCGAGATGACACCCTGAAGGAAGTTCCAGTTAAATCCAGAAGTCTTGGCCGACGAAGCGATGGGGACAATGTTCTCAACACAGTCGGGGTACATGGACGCAAAGTAGTACGCCTGCTGACCACCCATTGAGTATCCAATGTAGGCCTTGAGCTTCTCAATTCCGAGCGACTTCATCAACGCGTACTGAGCATTCATGTTGTCCTCGTACACGGTCTCTGGGAAGTTAGGTCCGTCGAAAGGAGCAGGCTGGGTCGAGGGCGACGACGACTCGGAACCACCGAAAAGGCCGACAACAATGACAAAGTACTTTTTGGGAGAGATGGCGCAGTCGTCACCGGTGATGTAGTTCATGGTCTCGAGAATCCGGCCGGTGTAGCACGAAGGAATCATCACGGCGGGGTTCTTGGGGTCTCCCATGGTGATGTACTTCAGGAAAGCTGGAATGGTCACTCCGCACTTGAGCGGGAGCTCAATGTTGAAGGTCTCGAATCCAGACATGAGTGCTGTTCAATTGACTTGGTTAGAAGAGCAGTTGTTGAGTTGTACGTGGGGGAATCTGAGGGGTGAGGTAGAGTCGGGGAAGGAAGCGTCGAGGCGGGAGAACAGACACGATTTATGACGACCAGGTGGAACAACAACGGGTTGCGATCAGGTCAGCCAAATTGAGTTTTTGACGATGGGGGTCGACCGTGCTGTGGTACTCTGTGGGTTCTTTTTGCCTTGGTGTTTGCGTGGCTTATCGCGCACCACCCGGCAGACTTTCTTATCGGAATCTCGCACCGGACCGGAGGCTGGCCGCCAATAATGGCAAGCGAAGACAAGCTGGGCGACCTCAATGCTCGGGTCGAAGCCGAACAATGTCGTTCTCGTTTGCGATTTGTGCGGGGTCTATCCATCGGTACTATGGCATTTTAGGTAAATAAAAAAACGAGGATCCGATTGCTTGTTGTCGCTGTTCTTGCCTGTTCCGGCCTCTGTTGGCCTGCGCCTGTGCTTGCGCCCCCGTTCTGCTAAGAATGGATTGGCCGCCGGTAGACACACAGACACACGCCAGGCCCAAATTTTATCTAAAGACAAAAGCACGGAAGAAGATTTAAGTTGACCATACGCAAAATTGGTGATATATAACGCTCTTAAAATGATGCAGTGCCTTGGAGATTTTTGAGGTTGCTATGCAGCGTGATCTTGTTAGACGGGGGATATACATTGCCACCAGGCCTGCGCCACGGATGACCTAGTAACTCAATGCACTGCGAACGACCATATTACGGTACGAGAAGCACCGCTCTGAACTTATTTCTTGCGAATCCCTCGCCTGGAAGGCTGAAACTGGCAGATAGACGATGTGGTCGCTGGCAGGCACAGGCACGAAAGTGTCACCCTAGCTGTTCCCGTGACCATGAGTCGCGCGTACCCACGAACAGGCAAGCCGCGCGTGTCTATTTAAAGTAGAAATGGTCAAAAACAATAAGCCTGATCTCTGCTCGCTCAACAGTTCTGGGTGGAGCATCTCGCCTTTTGGTATTGACTGTGTATGATCTGAACGGTTAAGAATGTCAGCTGCGGAAGTCAAGTCTATCTTTGAGGCGAACGCCCAGGGCCAGGTGTTCACATTTTTCGACACCTTGTCGGATGAGGCCAAGAAATCGTTTCTGCAGCAGCTGGGTTCGATTGATCCCGAGCGGGTGAGTAGCATTGCCAAAACCGTGCTATCATCCCACCCAGAGCAGTCGAAGGGTGCAGGTGAGGTTACTCCTTTGCCTGAGTCGGCGTCAGCGTCAGTGTTGACTGCCTCCAAACACCAGCTGGAGCAGTGGAAGACGCACGGCGAGTCGCTCATTGCTCGAAACTCGGTTGCGGTTGTACTTCTTGCCGGTGGGCAGGGTACACGGCTAGGATCATCGGCCCCCAAGGGCTGCTTCGACATTGGTCTGCCATCACACAAATCGCTGTTCCAGCTACAGGCTGAGCGAATACTGGCGTTGCAGAAGTTGATTGAATCTAAAACTGGAAAAGTTGACGTGGTAGTTCCTTGGTATGTCATGACCTCGGGCCCTACCCGGGCTCCGACAGAGGCATTCTTTGAGGAAAACAGCTACTTTGGTCTCGATCAGGCAAACATTATGTTTTTCCAGCAAGGCGTTTTACCGTGCATTGACAACTCTGGCAAGATTCTGTTGGAATCAAAAGACAAGGTTGCCGTAGCACCCGATGGAAACGGCGGCATCTATCGGGCTCTAGTTGAAGAGGGGGTGATTGAAGACATGAAAAAACGCGGCATTCAACATATACACGCGTATTGCGTGGATAACTGTCTTGTGAAGATGGCTGATCCGATTTTCATTGGATTCGCAGCCCTGCGGGGTGTCGATGTTGCCACCAAATCCGTGCCCAAACGCTCTCCGACAGAAAATGTTGGGCTGATCCTCGCCAAGGATGGGAAACCGGCCGTGATTGAATACTCTGAAATCTCGTCCGAAATGGCCAATCGAACAGTTGACGTCAACAGCCAGCAGGAACTGGCGTTTCGAACCGCAAATATTGTCAACCATTATTACTCTATCGGGTACTTGGACACCATCCCTACCTGGACAGAAAATTACCTGCCTTACCACGTTGCCAAAAAGAAAATCCCATGTGTTGATCTTGCTACCGGAGAATTCATCACGCCGTCGTCGCCGAATGGAATCAAACTGGAGCAGTTCATTTTCGACTGTTTCCCGCAGATCCCGATCGAGAAGTTTGCCAACTTGGAAGTCAATCGGTCCGACGAGTTCTCGCCTCTGAAGAATAAAGTCGGAACCGCCGGTGAAGATGATGCTGATTCGTCACGTGCCGATGTGCTCAAGCAAGGAAAACGATGGGTCGAGGCTGCAGGTGCGATCGTACACGACTCGATATTGGGGGTTGAAGTCCCCGCAAGTGTAAGCTATGTAAGTCAAGTTTCGCGCACACAACTGCAGACCCCGTCACTAACTAGTTAGGCTGGAGAGAACCTGGACGCAGTCAAGGGCAAGACGTTCGCCTCTGAAGA